>CAUYQU010090975.1:0-19186 GCA_963574635.1 Cheracebus regulus
GCCCACCCATAGACACCCAACACGGGGTGGGTGCGGGGGGAGTCTTATTTGCCCCCCGGATATCACGGGTGCAGTGTGGTTTTGTAACCGCCCTGCACCCCCGCCGGGGGTACCTAATTACATCTTGTCAAAAAAAAAAAAAAAAAAAAAGGAAATTTCCAGCAACCTGCGTCTCACAGACCCATCACTTCCCCCTCTGTCCTCCCTTCATATCCCTTTCTTCAATCCCTGTGATTATAGCAAATAGTTGGTTATGAGGAGCTCTGTATAACTCTGTAAAATAATATATTGCATAGGTGTATCAAATCATATACTTCCTCTAGGTAACTAATAAGAAAGGCTGAAAGCTTTGCCTGTGTGTCAGCTTCTCATGCTATTCTCCAGACCCAGGATTTTTAAAGGGAATCCACTTGAAAATACTGTTACCACTAGAATTACTTTCTCGCTAATAATTCCATTTCTCCAAGACTTTCTTATCTGTGACCTCTTTTCTGATCTTTTTATTTTTTTCTCAGTTTTAATATACTTACTGAAATAAAAAGCCACAAACCGTAGACAAATAGATGCTTATCAATTCAGGGAACATGAATATCGATTTGCAGTTTTTGCCATCATATTCCCCAATACTGTCTCTCACCAAGAATGTGTTCTCTTTGTCTAACTCTGTTTAAAACAGGAATCACAATGAATCCTATTCGTTTTTATCATTTTTAAGCTAAAACAATTACTCTGTATCTTGCATTTGGGTTGTATCTTTTTTTCTTCACAAAATACCAACATCTAATTAAGCCTAATCAGAATTTAGACCATTTGTCACCTTTAAACTCTAACTCAAACTTTTTTTTTTGAGCTTGAGTTTCGCTCTTGTCACCCAGGCTGAAGGGCAATGGCGCAATCTCAGCTCACTGCAACCTCCGTCTCCTGAGTTCAAGCGATTCTCCTGCCTCAGCCTGCCAAATAGCTGGGATTAAAGATGCCTGCCACCACGCCAGTGTAATTTTTGTATTTTTAGTAGAAACAGCATTTCACCACATTGGCCGGGATGGTCTCAAACTCCTGACCTCAGGTGATCTGCCCACCTCAGCCTCCCAAAGTGTTGTGATTATCTGTGAAACCACAGGTGTTTGTGGTTAATACACAAGGAAGGAGAACATTCTAACCCCATTTACTGGTTAAATATATATATATATATATACACACACACACACATATATATGTGTGTGTATATGCTGAAAATTAACACCATACTGAGGTCAATAGTATGACACCTGATTGTGATAAGAACAAAAGGTTAAAATGGTAAATATGCTAAAACTATACATTTCAAAATCATATGATATTAAGAAATTAAAAGTGTATGGATTCCAGAAAAGACTCCAGCACCTTCCAGTGGAGGCCAGCAGGGCTCTGTAGATGCACTGTTAAGTTATTAATAGACCCAATGTCTTCTCAGGTGAATGTCCTCAGGGCCAAAAGGCAGTGAAGAAAAACCACACATGGCCCCTCTCCTCCCTCTAGAGGGTGGCCACCCAGGCACTGTACCAGGTCATAACATTAGCCCTTGTGTTCTAGCTATGTCCCTTGACCAACCACCGTGGGCAGCCTCACTTGATGATTATAATCATAATGGCAATAATCATAACAATAGATTAACCTAGGACACTTACACTTTTCTGTACAGTGCTGCACATGGCCAAACGGAGCCCCATGCTCATTTGTGTGTCCAGATGTGCTTCTCAGTTTTCATTTTACCAAGGCTGATGTGAGGTGAGAATCGTCCCCTAAAACAGATTTTTCTTTTTTTGAGATAGGTCTCACTTTGTCACCCAGGCTGGAGTACAGTGGCGAAATCTCAGCTCACCACAACCTCCGCCACCTGGATTCAAGTGATTCTCCTGCCTCGGCCTCCCAAGTAGCTGGGATTACAGGTGCCTGCCACCATGCCCGACTAATTTTTGTATCTTTGTAGAGACAGGGTTTCACTGTGTTGGCCAGGTTGGTCTTGAACTTCTGACCTCAGGTGATCCACACACCTTGGCCTCCCAAAGTGCTGGGATTACAGGCGTGAGCCACAGCACCCAACCTCTAAAACAGGTATTTTTAATACACAAGTTACATGACTGTAAGAAGAATCTTCAGTTCATATTTGCACTACCTGAAACATTTCCATTATCTCATGCATTTGGTTCATGCAAATGCAGGTTGTATTTTCAGTAGCCCAATGTCTAAGGAAGGAAGGTTACACAGTTTGGATAAATTACATTTCAAAAGTTGGTAAAGAAATTAGTTGGAACCCAGAATGTGCTTTTTCCTAGAAACAGGTTATGAGTAATGGTTAGTTTCCTAAATCAGCTCCCAAACTCATATCTGTATAGCATTTCTTTTTTTGTTTCAGTTTGTTCAGTGAACAGATATTTGGCATAATTCAGTGAGAGACAGAAATTAATTCTGTGGTCTAGGTATAAGTGAAGGGCTCTGAAGGTACAGAGCAGGAGCACATAATTCTAATGAGAAGATGAGGGAATATGTTGTGGAGAGGGAGTTATGGATAGAATTTCAGCAGATGGGAAATGGAGGTTTAGTGTTTCTTTGCTATATGTCTGAAGCACCTTCTCCATGTTTGTCATAGCAGCTATTACATTGTATTGTCAGTGAATTATTGCTTATCTGTCTTCTCATTTGGACAGTTTGATCTTTGTACAAGAATTGGAGGGGAGTGTTTTCGGTGTACAAATCTACCATATATATCCAGGTCAACATGATAGCCATTTGGTGAATGTTTGTCATGTCAAATAAATGAAAGGCATCATTTAGCAAAGTTCTAGAGGCAGGGAAGTATGTGGTTTGTATCAGGTGAGGATGAGAGGAAGGATTGGAACCAGCTCACTGAGGCCTGAGGCCTTGAATGCCAGCAAACATGGTATCATTGGAGAAAGAAGTTCTGATGCTTTTTTTTCAGCCACACTTAACTTCTATCTATACAGTTATTTTTTTATGGGAAAATCTCTTTGGTGTTCCAGCTAAGGAACCCATCTTCTTCTAGTATCAAAGAAACATACACTTCCTCCAGGGAAAGGCAGAGATTGCAAGGCAGCAGTAATTTATCTCTATAGATTGGTATAAATGAGCTAGTGGCTCACTCTCCACCAACCCCCTCAGAGTTCACAATTGGAGAACAAAGGGTAGTTGCTCCCAGGAGCTTTCATGAGTACTTGCCTGACAGTCAGATTCAAGTACATACAGCTTATTCAGAAAGTGGGGGATGTTTATAAGTCAGGGACAGCATGCATTTTATAAAAATGTTTTCAATCTGATTCTCTTTATTTGTACCACCCACACAAACATACATAGAAAATTTTGCTCAACTTTTCTTTGCATTATCAATTTATTTTTTCTCCCTCCTTCACTTTAAAGTCTTAAACTAATGTTTTGCTGTTTATTTTGCATTTTTTAAACAGCCAACGCAACCCAGTCAGGAAATTTAGGTCAGAGTGACACTCACCCCAGCTGATGGCAAACAGCCTTGACTCAGAGCCTGAGCAGCCTTCTCTGGCTAGCTACAGAGTTCGCTCTCTAGGCTTCAGTTTCACCACTATAATTATGAGTGAGAAGCCTATAGTTAATTACAATGCATGAATGGGAGATATTCCTGGACTTATTTGCATTCATTACTTGCTGATAGTTTCTCTGTTGAGGTCTCCATCCTTGTTTTTACAGAGATTTTGGCAGTGTTTCTGCAGTTGGTGTGTGAATTTTTATGATCTGTTGCATGTTATTCATGCAATTTCCTGCCCTGTAATGGTATCAGTTTTCCAGACGCAAAGGAATACAGTCTAAAACCCAGGAGCCTGCATTAGCATAAAATGTCCCAGTTCTGTCAGTTTGATTAATTTGTCTCTTTGTCTCCACTCTATATGATAAGTGCTATTAATGGTTGCAGCACTTCATATGTCAAAGTCTTTCTTCCTAATGACTTGAAAATGCGGTTTATTTCCCCCCTTTTTGTATTATTTTTCTCATTTAGCATTCCACTCAAGTATAGATTTATGCCATGCTCTTTCATTATCTTACTGGTTGCAGCACTGGAGTGATTACATATGGTGTAGAGTATGCGTAAAGATGTGATCCCAGGGGCAGCAGCTGCTGATGCAAGCTGAAAATAGATCCAGCGTACGCTCAGCACTTTTCCCAGAGGCCTTTTATTTATTAGTAACAGTCTTGGTACAGGACAGCTTGGATCCTCATTTAGCAAGATGACTTTTTGCCTTTCTGAACACTGCAGTGACTTTGCTCTATTTACTGACACTGCTGTGTAATTTTTTTCAACTGCCTTGTATCTTAGCAGTGACTTAACCTAACATAAATTGTAATATAATCTCGATATATAATGAACTCAAGAAGCGACAGGCTCCATTTGAAGTAATAGAGCTTGACAGATCTAAGGTTTAAATTAAATAATCCTATTTGTAAGACAGCGTTTGTACATGGTACACTGCTTTAAAATGAATTTCTATTCTTCTTCAGTGGTTCTTACATCGTTTTTAGCATTCTCCCTTTCAAAAGGACTTTTCTTCAGAAAGAAATGCATTGCAAACCCAACAGCTCTTTCATAAGGAAAGAAAAAGATGAAATGTTTTTTTACCCAGTTCAATCACTGAACTGGAACCAGCATCATTAATGATTTGAAATGGTTGGTTATTAATCCAAGCTGGCAAATCCAATAGCTCAGACTTTTCTATCAGCACAGTAAATCTGTGATACAAGTATAATAGCAGAATTTAGAATTAAGATAATAGCTAAATTTATGTATATGGTTTTAGGTTCAAATATATATTTTTTCATAAATTTGAAAAGTCTCAATAATAAATATACATATTTATTTTCCAAATAAATCCAAGAAGGGCTCTTATTTTGTATTATCACTCTTTTTGAGAGTTGTACTTTTAGTAGGATAAGGAGAAAGTTCATTGTATATCTTAGCAGATAGCATCTGAATAACAATTTGTCACTGCATGATAAAATTGGCCAAATTGCAAAAATGAAAAATATTAACATTAAAAGTTTACAGACAAATGACAAATTGAGAGTATTAGTTATTGGCAGGACCTATTAATATGATGAAGAAGCTTTGAAGAAAAATGAGTTTGTAAATAGTGAGCAGACCTCTTTCTGGTGAAGTAGTAGATAAGGGAGGCAAAAAGCTCAGGCAAGTTAATAAATTTGCTTTTTGTTATTTTATGTGTGATTTTTTTACCTGCCTCAGAGCCAGCGAGGTATCTGGACAATTCCCTCCTGTAATCTGTTACTGCCTTTGAGGTAGTACCATGATTTTTTTCTCTTTGGTAACAGATTTTATATGATCAAACAAGGCTAAACCATGATTTCCTGCTAGGTTAGGTTAAAAATTAAAGTGGTGATTCAGAATAGAGACATAAAGGGTGATCATTTTATTTTAGTGGGTACGCGACCCATAATGTTATTGAAGGAGCAGTCATTCAAAACATTTCTAAAATAAGCAAAGCAAAGGACACTTGAGTAAAAGAAAAGACCCCCTTTTCCTGCCCACACACATATTTGCAGGAGCAAGTATAAGACCACAGCATTTTATCAGCTGTGATCATTGTGGTTTATATATCTTTAAAGTCTGTTTGGAAGTTTAGACTGCTAGTAACCTGCTGTAATGAGAGCAGCAGCTTGCCCCTGCCTTACAGATGCCCCCTAAGGCAGTAGTGAGGTGGTAATAATAGGATAGAAGGCAAGCAGGAGCTTGCCTGCAGCTAATGTGCCTGCTTTCTTACTCTTTATTTTTGTCTTCCTTTCTTTTTCTGCCATCCTGCTTCATGCTCTTGCACACAAAGAGCACCCAAGCCGGTTCTCCAGGCTCATCCCTAATTCCCTCCTTGTGACACAGTAATGTTAGAGCTGATTCCATTCTCTGTCTAGTGGCCTCAGAACAGTGGGTGATCTTGCTTGCTATAGGAGAAGTGATACTCAAGCATGACAAGATGAATTAAGGCTGGGGTTTAAGTATTAACTCTTAATTTCCTAGCTCTTGTGGTTGTAAATTAGATTCCATGTTGTTTAACTGTGAGAATGTGAGCATTTGTATGTATGTATGTCTGTCACTGACACAGTGTTTGATCAATTGAATTGACCTTGTTTTTCCCCTTAAACACATAGACTGTATTATGAAAAAAGCAGCCCAAATGCAGAAAAACATTTCACATATCTTGTCAGATATTTTATTGGGACCTCTGAAGATGCTTCTGCCACCAGATCTGAAATGAGAACAAAAGCACTTCATTTTGATAAGTGGGACTTTGTTTTTCTCTACAAACTTTTTATTTCCAGAATATCTTAGGAGAGTTCTTTCTGTTTGGGCTAAGCTTCCCAAGAAATGATGTAGACTCTGAAGGAGGCTCTTGGAGCCAATTATTTAACAAGTAGTTTGTAAACCAAAAAATAAAGGAAGAAATACGTTACCAGAGAGGGGCCAGGCAGAGGAAGAAGGAAGAAACCAACTTTATTGAGTATGTACTGTGTGCCAAGTGAATGTGAAAGTAATTTGAGCAAAATCACAAAGATGTGAGAGTATGAGAAACAAAAAAAAGCAAAGGGACTTTCAAAGGTTTTTTTTTTTAATGGGAACGTTGTGTTTTGCAGAAATGTTTGAATAGAAGAGAGAAAAGGGAAAAAGGCAAAGAAAAAAATAAAATTGTTAAAGTCTATCTAAAAAAGTTAATAATAAGGTGAAAGGATTCAGTCACTAGATCAGCACAAAATCAGTTGAATTCCATACCAAGACAGTTGCTAGCAAGTAGAAATATAATATTCATTTTTATTCCTGTATTCCATTAGCAATTTCTGCCTCTTCAAATTCTTTTGAAAATAAAAGAAAAAATCTGCATCTGAAGCTTTGCTTGGCTCTTAGTCTAAGGTCTGCCTCTCCCAGAAAACATCATCATGAAGCCCAAAATCAATGGGATTTTTTTCAATGGATAGTACAAGCCAATTTTGAGTCTGATTTAAAATTCACTGTATAAATTCATCCTGGCTCACTACAGCTGTGAGTGTACTCTATTTTCTATTGCTGACTCTTTCAGTAAAACATACATCCACTCCACTTTCCGCACTTCAGATTTCAAGTGGAGGACAGCTATTAGAAGGCCTGCTCTCAAAACTGACTTGTTAGACCTTGTAGAACTTGCTTTAAAAGCTACCATGAAGATACATATGTGTCTACTTTTTGAAAATGATCTTTGATCCAAGAAAATTATAGCATTTGTATTTACGGGCATGCAATTATGCATTGAGCTCTTTTAAGAGACAGTTGTAAACAAGCTGGAGCCCATATACCTCTAGTTTTGGTTATCCCTTGTCCCACGAAAAAGATACATATGCCTAATTAAGTTAGGATTTATTAGCGAGGCCAGAAGATGCTAATGGAACAGTAATTTTTACATATCAACTTTGACTTGGTGCCCTTTAATTGGCAGCAAGGAGAAATGTTAAAAGATCTTGCTAACACAGCATGATGCATGGAATGTGAGGACATCAGGGAGTTTTTTTCTCCTGTGATATATGGAGAATCATAAAACTTTAGTCTTAAAAAATCATCTGACCCAGCACTAAGAAAAGGACTATGTTTTATCTTTTGTGTATCCCTTGTGTCTAATACAGTGATGATGAAGATGATTTTTAAAAATAACCTTTATTGAGCATCCAGGGTATGCCAGGCACTGCCCTCTGCACTTTACATGTTTAACTCATTGACACTCTGGGATTGCTGCCATTATTATCTCCACATGGCAGGTGAGGAAACTGGAGCGGGAGATTAACTAACTTGCCAAAAGGTCATCTCCTAAACAGAGGAGCCAGGACTTAAGGCCAGGCAGCCTGACTCCATAGCCTAAGTTCTCAACCCCTTGCTTCAATGACAAGAGTAAGACTCACTAAAAATGCAAGTGTCTGTGTTTTTAACAGATGGGAAACTGAGGTCCAGGGTCACAAACCAGTCAGCTGTAGGTTTGGAGATTCAGTGAGTATCTCCGCTGTAGTTCAAGTTTTCTCTGTACCACACAGAAGTCACCATGAACCCAGCACTAGAAATTTGTCTTCACACAATAAATAATAGAAAGAATGCTGGAAAAAAAATGAAATGTAAAGTGATAATGGAGAGAATATCTGAAATCTGAAATGAATTTTCTTCATTTTTCTTTCACTGTATGTATTAATGAATGGCCCTCTGCAGTTTATGTCAGCTGATCACATAAAGACATGAACGCCTCAGTGACTTGAACCTACCTTTGTCGGGGGCCTCCTCTATTTTGAGACACTGAAAGAATAAGACTCCTCTAGGAAACCAGCTAGGCATATTTTATAACCCAGTATAGCAGGCATGGATACTGGCTCCCAAAGATACCCATGTCCTTATCCCCAAAAACCTATGAATGTGTCATGTGACATAGCAAAAGGGACTTTGTGGATGTGATTAAGGATCTTGAAATGGGGGAGTATCTTGAATGATTACAAGGGTCTTAAAAGAGGGAAGCAGGAGGATCAGAATCACAAAGTCCACTTTGAAGTTTGAAGTCCACTCAAGTGATGATGGGAAGAAGCTTCCAGAAGTCCAAGTGGAGACCCTGGCCATAGAACTGATGGGTTGCTCTACAATTATGAAAATCAACAAACGGGTCCTGGGAGGAAGGTCACCTTTCCCCTGCTTTTTCCCCATCTCTGACCATGGCTATATGCAACATTGTCTCACGTACTAGCTCATTTATTTTCCCAATCACTTTATTTTTGATATTTTCTTATTTTTTTATTTTCATTCTTTAGAGATGGGGTCTCACCGTGTTTCCCAGGCTGGTCCTAAACTCCTAGGCTCAAATGATCCCCCTTCCTCAGCCTGCTGAGTAGTTGGAATTACAGGCCCAAGTCAACACGCCCAGCCATCTTTGGTTGGTTGGTTGGGTGTTTTTTGGGTTTTGTTTGTTTTTTGAGACGGAGTTTTGCTCTTATTGCCCAGGCTGGAGTGCAGTGGCGCAATCCCGACTCACTGCAACCTCCACCTCCTGGGTTCAAGGGATTCTCCTGCCTTAGCCTCCGGGTAGTTGGGATTACAGGCACACACGCGCCACCTCTCCCAGCTAATTTTTTGTATTTTTAGTAGAGATGAGGTTTCACCATGTTGGCCAGGCTGGTCTCAAACTCCTGACCTCGTGATCTGTCCACCTCAGCCTCCCAAAGTGCTGGGATTGCAATCATGAGCCACCGTGCCCGGCCCATCTTTGTTTTTTAAAAGACCCTTCACATCTCGTAAGAACTTAACACCTCTTTCTCATTGCCAGACCAGAATAACTTATTGGGAAAGTGTGCTGTTTGTAAAAATCCTACATTAGGCAGTAACTAAAACAACAGACTGACATCAAAGGTGTCCATTTAGAGAAGACTCTAGGCTACAGAATTCTGAGCCCTATCCTCCTCCATAATTTATGACACTGAAACCTAAACTGCCTTGAGTCTGCCTGTGAACCTCTACATAATTCCTATTACACACTGTAAGACGTCCCCAATGGCTTCCAGTGGTACCTTGTGTTTGCCGATGGGGTATCCAGGTTGTGACTTTGGTTAATTAGTTAGAAGCAACATGATGCTTTTCTTAATTGTTCTCAGTCTTGAATTGGCCTATATTCTCAAGAGTTCACCAACCCTTTCTCCTAATGGCCTCTCTCATCTGTCTACATTTCCCTTCCCAACACCACTGCTGTGTCCTGGCCACAGTGGCACCTTGCCTGGACGTCTGTGACTGGCTTACTGCCCGTATGGCTTGTTCCCCAAATGCAGTCAGAGGAGTCTCCCTCATACTCCCCTGCCTGACACACTCCAGTGAGGCTCCTGGGCCAGCCTCGGTGGAGGACACAGAAGGGCCTCAGCCTGTCCCCTGCTCCCTTCTCCAGTTTCAATGTGCCCTTGCCCTAGCTGCTGTTCCTGCCACACCACGTTATGTGCTGTGTTCTCTCTTAGATCTTTGCTCATTTCATTTCTTTCACATGGAACACCAGCTCCCACCCAAAACCTAGCTAATCCCTCCTCAGGCTGCAGCTCATATGTCACCTCCTCAGAGTTAGATGCCCTTCTGTCAGCAGCTGTACTTCCCCTGTGATATGGTTTGGCTGTGTCCCCACCCAAATCTCATCTTGAATTGTAGCTCCCATAATCCCCATGTGTTGTGGGAGAGACCTGGCAGGAGATAACTGAATCATGGGGGCGGTTTCCCCCATACTGTTCTTCTCCTGATAGTGAATAAGTCTCGTGAGATCTGATGGTTTTATAAGTGGTTTCCCTGTTTGCTTGGCTCTCATTCTCTGTTTACCGGCAGCCATGTAAGATGTCCCTTTGCTCTTCCTTCATCTTCTGCCATGATTGTGAGGCCTCCCCAGCCATATGGAACTGTGAGTCCATTAAACCTCTTTTTCTGTATAAATTACCCAGTCTCAGGTATATGTTTTTATTTTTTAAGACGGTTTTGTTTTTGTTGCCCAGGCTGGAGTGCAGTGGCACGGTCTCGGCTCACTGTAACCTCTGCCTCCCGGGTTCAAGCAATTCTTCTGCCTCAGCCTCACAAGTAATTGGGATTACAGTGCCCACCACCAAGTCCAGCTAATTTTTTGTATTTTTAGTAGAGATGGGGTTTCATCATGTTGGCCAGGCTGGTCTCAAACTCCTGACCTCAGGTGATCCACTCGCCTCAGACTCCTAAAGTGCTGGGATTACAGGCATAAGCCACCACACCCAGCCCAGCTATGTCTTTATCAGCAGCATGAAAATGGACTTACACACCCTGTAAATAAGAATCATGCTGACAGTTCTTATCGTGGCTATGTTGTAATTACCTGTAGACTTGTCTCTGTCCCATCAGCCTAGAACTACTCTCAGACTAAGTACCCTTTCCTTCATATTCGTTGCTTTAGGCCCCAGCACCTAAGACATGATAGAACCATGCAAAGTGGTCAGTATGCATTCATTAAAGGAGTAAGGTGATTCGTATCTTACATTGTAAAGGTGCTCACCAGAGACATCCCATATTATGAATTTCCTGTGGAGGAGATTGCCTGGTGTCATTGCCTCATCCTCAGCCTATAAACTTAATCCAGCTAAGTGCTGTGGTGTCACTGAGACTCACTGGTCTGTGCCTGGGGCTGCATGCTTGTCATCTGACAAGCATTTGCTCCCATGTTACTGTGTGGCAAAGGTGAACTGAAACACCTAGGGGAAGACAGCTAGCTATGGAGTGTTAATAATTGCTGACAGATTTGGCAGTTCATAAAGTTACGATATCATCCAGGACAAACCAATAACAAATAAAATGGCCCTTTAGTCTGCATTCAATATAATTTGCTAAAAATGTATTCTATGTGATGAACAAACAATGAATTCCAAATTCCCTTTTGTTTTGCACCTAGAAAATACACTGTTCAGGTCCACATATATTTTTTGAGACATTTTTTTCTCTTTGCCTCACTCTCTTTCTATGACTTTCCCTGCGACCCAAATATAGAAATATCTTGTGTTCTTGTGCTCCCTCTCCTGGTCTTTTCTGTCTTTCAGCCAGAGCATATTCCTAGAATTGTACACCACTCAGGTAGGGGCCTGGGCATATGAACAAAGAAGCCAAACAGCACAGCAGTGCTTGTTGTAAGATCTGGGGGGACCAGAAACAAATTTCCTTCATTTTTTATAGTCCAGCTTGACTAAGTGAAAAAGGGCCATACAGGTGCAGAAAAGAAACATGCCTAGCATCCTTTTCGAGAAATAAAATGCTCTGTAGGAAAAAAAAAAAAAACCGCCAAAAAAAATTATAATAAAAAGCACCTGATACTATGTTTTGAAACTATGCCTCCCTGGAGATATACAAATGCATGTATAAATGTGCTCAATCTGTTAATGGTGCTAATTACCTAATTATCTGGTCAGGTACAGTAATAAACCCCTTTGACATTCTGTTCCTTCCATATGCTAGATAAAGTGTTCTGATACCTGGTCTGTGACTGTATGCTCTGCACGCCAAGAGTCAGAATGTGGAAAGATCGTCAAAGCCTGCTGACAGCAGCACTTCACTTCAGGTCACAAAACTCAGAACAGGGCAGTGCCAGGCCCCACCTTGAGGTGGCAGGACAGCACTGTCCTTACTCCTCACCAGGGAGGCCTGTACTTCAGGGGGCCTCTGTGGCCGGCGCATGCTCTGAACTCTGACCCTGACCACCTTCTTTCTCCTGTTGCAGTTGCTTATTAGACACTTTATAATTTTACCTATTACCTCACGTTCTTTTTTCCCTATTTGACTTTGTGAAATGCCTTCCCTGCTAACTCTGTGGTCTTTTCTACTTTAGTGTAGAAGAGGATTTTTCTTTTTTCCAAGCTAATCTAAAAGACAGTCATTCCCCAACTCCCACCATCTAAAATTCTTTATTCTAACTTAGCAGGTTAAGGATGAACCAGTTTTGCTCATTCAACTCACCCAGCCTTCATTTCCAAGCCAGCTTGCAGGCTTTTCTCACCGTCCTGCAGCTCCAGCAGGACTGGTATGTGTGTCCTCTTCCATCTGTTTTGCCCCATGCTTTTCCCAGCACTGTCAGCCTCTTCCCAACAGATCATTTGTCTTCCCACCATGTCGTTCCTTTTTATGAGCCCCATTTGAAGTTTTCTTTAGGTAGGGTGGAGGGCACTGGTTTCTCAGGTAGAGAAGGGTGTTAATCCCAGGTACTTATGGTAGAGCCTTTCTTAGAAAGCCTGAGGCTGTTTTTAACATCTGCCAAAGTCAGGATCACAATATTTGGAGGGCAAAGGCTGACTCATGTTGGTGCCACGCTCTCCATCTCCCATCTGCTCCCATCCAAGGGTCGTGGCAGAGTGGTGGCCGCCTACATTCACCCATCATCTCTCATCTTTTGTTGTACCAGGAGTCTCAACAATGGTTAGGCCAACATCAGTTATTCTCCTATTTTATATATCATTCATACATTGTGAGTTCCTCCAGGAATTCTTACCTTTTTAAGACTACATTTTTAAGACAGATTCTTTTTTATTATTATTGTTTGAGACAGAGCCTCATTCTGTCACCCAGGCTGGAGTGCAGTAACACAATCTCAGCTCACTGCAACCTCTGCCTCCCAGGTTCAAGCAGTCCTCTTGCTTCAGCCTCCCAAGTATCTGGGACTACAGGCATGTTCCACCACACCCAGCTAATGTTTGTATTTCTAGTAGAGGTGGGGTTTCACCATGCTGGTCAGGCTGGTCTTGAATTCCTGACCTCAACTGATCGCCAGCCTCCCAAAGTGCTGGGATTACAAGCATGAACCACTGTGCCCAGCCCACAACAGATTTTTTGCTTCTTCCAAGTTCACTTCAGCATCCAACACAGTAAATGCTCAAGTAAATTTTTGCTTTGATTATTTAGTAACATTTGTGTAAGATGCCTCATATGTACACAAAATACTTAACGGCTTTAGCACTTCTATGGTCTAACGATGTTCTACCAATTTACCTTTTCTTAAATACTGTCATCCAACTAGCATGAAAACGTAACCTTTTGTTAATTCTTTCTAAACATGTAATGTCATTGCCTTCTTTAAAAAAAATACACTTTTCATCACAATGCAGATTTTTAACAGATTTTAGTAGAATTTATACAGAGGACATGTAAGAAGTGTAAAACTTGGTCCTTTATTTGATTAGAAATTAGAAGAATTTGTAATCAAAACAGGTACAGTGGAATATTCAGATAACAATGCAAAACAGCCTTCCTGTGATTAAATGCCAAAACTGGTGGTCTGTAAGCAAGTGCTTATTGTCCAGGTCATAGAAAGGAGGATCCAGTTTAATTACCACCTCCTTTGCCAGGTTTCCCCTGGCCCTTTGATTCTATGTTGATGGATACTATCTTCCCTCTCCTCCACGGTTTTCATATGTTGGAGTTTTGCAGTTGGAATTGGTGAAGTAGTCAAGAATGCATCTAAGCGTGAGCAAATGCTATAGTCAAAGAAAACACTAGGAGTCAGGCTCAAGAGGATAACTGGAGATGAGGCTGAAAAGGGAGTAGATTTAGGGGAAATTTGGAAGGCCGGCTAGAAGAGAATCAAGTTTGCTTGTTAAACCAGGGAGTTGCTGCTTGAAACATAGTCCATGTCAGGAGCATTAACTCAGAGACTTTCCAGCTTCCCTTTGATTGACTATCCAAAGAGATCACAGAGGGGCAGGAGAGGAGAGATGGTATCAACAGAGAGGAGAGTTCTTGAGCACAGAAGTGGGATGTAAAAGTAGTATTAGTTTTCCCTTTTGCTTTGCGTCTCTATATTTTTACCACAGTGGTGACTCTACCTAGGGATTCTTAAGCCCCAGCCTCCCACGCTTGTTAAAGAAAGAAATGATGGTGCTATCCAGATACCTGCTATCTTAGCTGAGGTTTTCAAAGCTATGCTTCTCTAGGAAGGTGCCATTAAACTACTGTGGATGAGCTCTATGGATTCCCCCTCCCATGAACCAGCCATTTCTTGCCATAATAGTGCAAGGAAACTGGAGGGCTTGTTTTTCATTAAGATTTCTTAGGTTTCTGATTTGCAACCTCAGTGACTAAAATTCCATCAAAATACTGGAACACCCCAGGGTAGTGTAGGCGCTTTAACTCACATCCTTAAAGGTATACTCAGAAATAGTTTGATTCATCCAAAACAAGAACACCTGCTGTTCTTGAGACTTGGTATATGTCAAAAACAAAAAGTTCATTTTTAGGAAGTTTGGATATCTTTATTTTTAGGAGAAAAGGTGTTTTCCCAGTTACAAGCTATAAATAATGAGGTCTTTCATAATGGTTCCAAGCCATGTTCAAAATAGATGGCCCAGAACAGCCTCCAAGGTACCATTCTGGATGCACCTGTAACTTACTTCCTTTTCTCACGATCCCCTGTGTTAGTGTGAAAAGTGTGTTTCACTCCCACAGAAACTGGACACAAGCAACCAGTCATTGTTAGAAATTTCTTTCTCCCCTGCCTCAGCATCTCTGCTGCTGCCAGACATGACACATTGTCAAAAATAGGACCCTGCCGGCTTTTAATCCTAGCACTTTGGAAGGCCAAGGAAGGAGGATTGCTTGAGCCCAGGAGTTCATGACCAGCCTGAACAACAGAGGGAGACCCCCCAGCTCTACAAAAATGAAAAATAAATAGGACCCTGCCTTCATGCTCAGCAACCTGAAGTCCCAGACGCACTGCTCTTCCCAGCAAAGGCTTGCTCCCAGTTCCTGTTGATGTCATTTGCATGCCATGAAGCTACAGGACAAGAACCCAGTGGATTCAGGCAAAAATGGCACCCATGACCATGCTGATAGATGGTATCAGCTGCCTTTTCATTCCCTCCCTTGACAGACAGGAATAACATATAGAAAAGATTAGACCTCAATTAAGAAGCAGGGAAGGGAAGTAGGTGAGTGACAAACCTGACTTCATGCTCCAATCTAGGGATGTGGGTGTTGGATCATAACAATTTCTGCAGCCCTAAGAGTTACAGAGCAGTATGTTCTGTCTGGGAGTCCTGTAGCTTCAGGGCAGCCATTGTCCAATTCACATATGGGATTTTGTGTTAATGGCTGCTGTTTAAATCCTCACAGAGCACAGATGGTGCCTGCATTGCATCAGCATTAACTGTTCTCCATTGGCAGAGCCCATTGCAGAAACACAAGAAGGGAGGAGAAATCAGAAGTGTATCATCCCTTTGGCAAAAAGTCTGGTTTCCATATATGATTTTTATCACGACTTACTGTACAGCCTTGACTAGCCCAGTCAGCATATCTCGGCTTCTATTTCATGATGGTTGGTAAAGGACTTAGATGAAAGAAACTAAAGACTGTAGAAATACTATCATTGCTGCTGTATCAACCGTGCTGATAAGGCATACCCTAGCTTTGTTCCTTCTGTAAGCCACAGTAACACCATTTCTATTGCCAAGGAAAGGGCTCTGCTTGAGAAGCTGATACATAGATCTTCAGAATTTTTAGTGCTTTTCTCTCAAAAACCTTTCAAATATATTACCTACACGTCTTCAGCTTGTCTTTATTTATTCCTGTTTTGCACATGAAAGGGACAAATGGCAGCAAGTGTCAAGGTCAGATTGCTTTCCCTGCTGAAGACCAGTGGGCCTCCCCTGGTAGCACTGGGTTCTCAAGGCTACTGGAGGATTAGTGGCATGTCAAGCTACTTGCTTCCAGAGGCAAGCAAGAAAATAATATTTTCCATAAGAGATGTGTGATCTCTCCGTTCTTCAGTTCTGATTTCAGATGGAAAATATGACTTCAGTTCTTAAAGAAAAAATTCCCTAACCATGTATGACAGATGTCTTCAAATATGTGATGGATTGTCATGTGAAAGAGGGGTTCAAATTGTCTGCTTGCCCCACTGGGCAGTACTAGGGCTAGCTCAGTTTAGTTCAATTAATAGTTATTGAAAGCCTAGGGTATACAAGGCACATGCTTTCCACTGAAAGTGATGGGGTGAGGAGGAGGAGAGAAGAGGAATATCTTGCTTAACTCATAACACCAATTATGGCAGAAGCCAGCAAGTTTGATATTGGTAGGAAAGTAAAATATTTGGTAAATCATGGGATACACCAAGAAGTTACAGTCTCCAATGTCTATTCATGGGTGAAGCAGGAGTAATATAAAAATGGACTTGGAGATTACTGCCACCATGATCATTTCTCAGAGAAACCAAGTAACCCCGTAAGCAGAAGGACATCACATTGAAATATGGCTATGGGAAGGAATTCCATATTCAAAATAAAAATGTAACCACTGGAAAGACAAGCAGAGCAAAAATCATATCTAGGTCAGTCTCTGTGGCTTAAGCCTGTAATCCCAGCACTTTGGAAGGCCAAGGTGGGCGGATCACTTGAGTTCAGGAGTTTGAGACCAGCCTGGCTAATATAGTAAAACCCCATGTTTACTAAAAATACAAAAAAATTAGCCAGGTGTGGTGGCACACGCCTGTAATCCCAGCTACTGGGAGGCTGAGGCACAAGAATCACTTGAACCCGGGAGGTGGAGGCTGCAGTGAGCCCAGATTGTGCCACTACATTCCAGCCTGGGTGACAAGGTGAGACTCCATCTCAAAAAAAAAATTATATCTAATAAGGTCTGTAAACAAATATAGAAACATAGGGCAGGGGCCCACTGAAGAGCACTAGGAGGAGATTAAAAGAGAGAGGAAAAAGATTGATATTGTAGGAGTTTATGGGTCCTATTGTCGGGAAAATTGAAGGTTCCATGTTTCTATTCTCATGTACAAAATCAGGTCAAAGGAGAGACATGATGTCAAAATTCCAACTATATGAATAGCTACCAGAATTCTCCTCAACTAGTAGATGAATACCTGAGTGTTATTGATTTGCCACATTGACAGTTCCACCTTCCAGAAAGTAGAGGATATAAGGGTAGAACTGCCATTTGGGTCCTAATCAAGAGTATACACGGAGGATCCTTAGAAGAAAGCAACAGTATCATCTTAAAGAACATGATAGTCAAAGAAGATTTTGTACAGTCCAAAATCTTTCAAGACCTTTTTTATTGTGATTTTTTAAAATACATAACATAAAATTTACCATATTTACCATTTTTATGTGTACAGTTCAGTAGTGTTAAATAAGTTCTGTACTCTTACGTATTCACATTGTTGTGAAATAGATCTCCAAAACTTTTTCATCTTAGAAAATACAAAACTCGGGCCGGGCGTGGTGGCTCATGCCTGTAATCCAAGCACTTTGGAGGCCAAGGTGGGCGGATCACCTGAGGTCAGGAGTTCAAGAAAATCCAAAACTCTGTGCTCGTTAAACAACTCCCCCTCTTTTCCCCTCCCCTCGCCCCTGATGCACACCATACTACTTTCTGTTTCTATGAATTTGACTGCTTTTCAATGCCTCATATAAGTGAGATCACAAAGAAGTTGTCTTTTTATGATTAGCTTAATTCATTTAGCATAATATCCTCACAGTTCATCCACATTGGAACACGTGACAGGATTTTCTTCCTTTTAAGGCTGAAAGTCCATTGTATGTATCTACCACATTTTGTTGATTCAGTCACTCCTTTATGGAAATTTGGGTTGCTTCCACTTCTTGGCTATTGTGAATAGTGCTGGCTGTGAACGTGAGTGTACAAACATCTTTTCAAGACTCTGCTTTGGATTCTTTTGAAAATATCCCCAGAACTGGGTTTGCTGGGTCATATGGTAGTTCTATTTGTAAATTTTTTAGGAACCTTCATGCTGTTTTCCATAGCAGTTGTACTACTTTGCAGTCCCTTCAACAGTGCACAAGGGCCAAGTGCAGTGACTCACACCAGTAATTTCTGAACTTTTGGAAAATGAGGCAGGATATTGCTTGAGCCCAGGAGTTCAAGACGAGCCTGGGCAACATAGCAAGACATGTCTCTACAAAAATAAAAAATTAGCCAGGCGTGGTGGTTTGTGCCTCTTGTCCCAGCTGTTGTGGAGGCTGAGATGGGAGGAGCACTCAAGCCTGGGAAGCTGAGCCTTCAGTGAACTATGATCGTGCCACTGCCCTCCAGCCTAAGTGACAGAGTGAGACCCTCTCTTAAAAACAAAAACAAGAAAAAATAAAAACAGTGCACAAGGATTTTAATTTCTTCAGGGCCTCACTGACACTTGTTGTTCTGGGGTTTTTTTTGGTAGTCATCTTCATGTGTATAAGGTGAGATCTCATTGTTGTTTTAATTTTTATTTCTCTGACAATTAGTGACATTGAGTATCTTTTCATATGTTTGTTGGCTATTTGTATGTCTTTGGAGAAACGTCTATTTAAGTCCTTTGCCCATCTTTTTTTTTTTAGAATAAAAAGAATGAAAGAAAGAGGAAGAGATTTTAGAAAAAGAGAGAAAAGGAGAAAGAAAGAAACAGCAAAAGAAAAAATGAAAGAGAAAGAAAAAGGAATAGATTTTAGAAAACGAGAGAAAAGGAGAAAGAAAGAAATAGCAAAAGACAGAAAAAAAGAATGAAAGAGAGAAAGAAAGAGGAAGAGAAAGAGGGAGACAGAATGGGATTCTTGTTTTATTGCCCAGGCTAGAATACAGTCTAAAAATGGGTATTAAAAACCTCTTTTATGCCAATAATTGTGTTTAACA
>CAUYQU010090982.1:0-26544 GCA_963574635.1 Cheracebus regulus
AACTGTATTTTCGCAACAATAAACCCACTTAAAGGCATATAACTGAAATTAACTCCAGATGCATTAAAGACTTAAATAAACATAAGACCGAACACCATAAGAACCCTAGAAGAAAATCTAGGCAAAACCATTCAGGACATAAGTGTAGGCAAGGACTTCATGACCAAAACACCAAAAGCATTGGCAACAAAAGCCAAAATAGACAAATGAGACCTAATCAAATTCCACAGCTTCTGCATGGCAAAGGAAACAGTCATTAGGGTGAATCAGCAACCAACAGAAAGGGAAAAAATTTTTGCAGTCTACCCATTTGACAAAGGGCTGATATCCAGAATTTACAAAGCTAAAACAGATTTACAAGAAAAAAACAAGCCCATTCAAAAGTGGGCGAAGGATATGAACAGACACTTTGCAAAAGAAGACATACATGAGGCCAACAAACATATGAAAAAATGCTCATCATCACTGGTCATTAGAGAAATGCAAATCAAAACTACATTGAGATACCATCTCACACCAGTTAGAATGGGGATCATTAAAAAATCTGGAGACAACAGATGCTGGAGAGGATGTGGAGAAATAGGAAAACTTTTATACTGTTGGTGGGAGTGTAAATTAGTTCAACCATTGTGGAAGACAGAGTGGCGATTCCTCAAGGACCTAGAAATAGACATTCCATTCGACCCAGCAATCCCATTACTGGGTATATATCCAAAGGATTATAAATTGTTCTACTATAAGGACACATGCACAAATGTTCATTGCAGCACAATTTACAATAGCAAAGACCTGGAACCAACCCAAATGCCCATCGATGATACACTGGACAGGGACAATATGGCACATATACACCATGGAATATTATGCAGCCATCAAAAATGATTAGTTCCTGTCCTTTGTAGGGACATGGATGAACCTGGAAACCATCATTCTCAGCAAACTGACACAAGAACATAAAATCATACACCGCATGTTCTCACTCATAGGTGGGTGTTGAACAATGAGAACACATGGACACAGAGAGGGGAGCATCACACACTGGGGTCTGTTGGGGGGAAATAGGGGAGGGACAGTGGGGGGTGGGGAGAGATAGCATGGGTAGAAATGCCAGATATAGGTGAAGTGGAGGAAGGCAGCAAATCACACTGCCATCTGTGTACCTATGCAACAATCTTGTATGTTCTTCACTTGTACCCCAAAACCTAAAATGCAATAAAAAAAAAAAGAAAAAAAAAGAAATATGGGAACGAGAGGCACTTCCACATGTTGCCTCCGACCACCAGAAAGTTCTTGGATGGCTGAGCATTCATCTATCCATGACAGCACCTGGAAGATCATCAATGATGGACTCGAGACAGCTACAATGATGGTCCTGGGTGAGACCACTGTTGATGCAGTGGCTTGGTGCCTCCCTCAGCAGGAGCACACTTCTGAGGCACATTCTAGGGATTCTCAGAAACACCCGATTTCAAGGGTTCTTTAGATGACTGGGACCTAGGTTTTGCAGGCTGTGATTATAAAGGTGGAAATTAAAGTTAATGTGGCCTTGTTGGTTTACACATCTGTGTAGGGTCAGAATAGACAGCCTATACATCAATATTAAGATTATATTTAGTTTAAATTAGAGAACATTACTGCTTACTTGAAGACTGGGCACAGCTAAGAACTTTGTATTATCTCCTCATAGCAACTGTATTAAAGAGGTGTCATTATTGTCTCTATTTCCAGAAATAAAAAACTAAGGGTTGGAGACATTATGTCAGTAACTCAAGCTCCTATCATCAGCAACTCACAGAGCAAAAACTGGAAATCTAGTGCCAGCACTCATATTATTACCACTGTTATGCTTTAGGGCCAGTCCCTAATAAATTACCTGTGCCAGTGATGAGCAACTGAATGGACATGAAAATGACTAGTGTTTTTTTTTCATCCAAGAGATAGCACAGTCATTGTATATACTGTAAGTATGAATATTTTTCAAATGTCAGTGGTATGGCTCACATGAGTAATAAGATAGTGTTGAAGTCTAATTTATTGTTCAAATTTCAAACCAGTGCCAACCATCATGCAACCATCAGAAAATAATTAAATCGCTCTCCATAATCCTTCAAAAGCCCTTTTAGCCCCTGCCAACATACACCTACTTTAACCTTATAATGTATAACTGCCCAACAAAAGTGCTTTTAAAGCTCTTCCTGCTCACCTTTAACCCTAAGGACTGTGAATAATTTATTATCCTATAAACAATCAAATCCTTTCCTTTCTCATTTTTGAGGGATTTCCTTTCTTTCTCCTCCCCCATCAACATTGCTTCATTTGCTGAATAATATTGAATACAGACATGTTTTCTGTCATTTTCATTTAAGAAGTATGTTCCCTGTTCTTATGTAGCATTCAGTGAAAGTGGAATTAGTTATCTAGAGCAAAATTGTTGCGTATATACTTTTTTCTTGTATTCTCTGTTGATTTCTTTCTCTTTTTTGAACTAGTATTTGTTGTAGGAAAAAGGTAGTTATCTGCCTCTGTTCTTAGTTATGCTATTATGCTTTGAGAGTGTTACCTGAATCAAAACGTAGTTAGCTCCTTCATCTTCTTATATGGGTAGGGTAGAGCTATTTAATGTGAAGTCACCTGGACATGTAAATCTACACTATGTGGAAATGACAGAAGATTATAAAATAGCAGTGCCTAATTACAGAACAAATTCTGTTGAATCATTACATAAATACATAGAGGTGAGAGTATGTTCCGTGAAGGCCTTGCAAAGTTGTTAATAGATTTGTTAAATTTCCAGGCATTATACAAAATTTCTTGTATTTTCAATTTTAAAATTTCCTTGATGTAAAGATGGAACTTGATTTTGAGTAAGTTCAGACCTTAGATAGGTATCTGAAAACTCCTTTTTTTTTTTTTCATTTAATCCCTGAACTTACACTTCTTGCTATTTTCTTTTCCTCAACATCCTCGCTGAGTTTTCCTTACCTAAAAATACTTCCTAAAATCCTATTTTCTTCAAAACAGTTTCAGAATATGGTCAGATGACTTCCTCTTCATAGTGACATCTTGCAGTGGCATATGTTTAACTGTTGAGAGTTCAGAGGATGTGTTTATCTCTGTACCGCAATAGACTCCCTTTCTTGAGCACATCAGAAAATCAGGTAATCGCTGCCCCTCTCAGCACTTCAGGAAGCTCACCTTCATAAAGCTTATCTAAGTGCTCTTCAAATTCTAAGGATAGCTAAAAGGATCCTTTCAAATGTGCACCTCATTCCAGCACAGTCCACAAACTCCTATAAGCAACACTTTCAGAGAGGATTTTTAGAATTCTTAAAAGAAGAAAATGTGCCTTGGCGCTGAAAAAACAGGTGGCCAAAATTTAGACCTTTGTTCAATTTACAACATCATGCAGGGCAAACTAGAACAAAATCTTCAGGAGTTCAGCCAGTGTTTTTTACTATAAAAGTATCAACTGAGTAGCCAGTGGAGGGACATATACAATCAAAAGTGAAACTTAGTATTCAAACCAAAGATTCTAGAGTCAGTCTCCATCTTCTTCACTCTCAGATTGAATGGTTGGAAGTTTTGTGCCCTGACAGATAATTTCCAGGGCTTTTCTCCTCCTTCCATCTCCATTCCTTCTGTATGAGACGGGACTCTATCTGTCTCTGGGCACCTTGTGAACCATTTAGTTCTCTGTTCCATCCTGGCATAACTTATGCGTAGTTTTCTACAAATATCCATACAGTCATTAAACCATTCTGCTTTAAATTCTCAAGTGCCTCCCTGTGGCCTTCCAGATCAACTTCAGGCTTCTGTGCTTGACTTCCAATGCCTTCCAAGATCTAGCATCTGCCTCCGTGTGTCTCCACCCTTGACCCTTGTTGATTTTCATTTGTTATGTATACTTTATTCTCAATCATCACATAACTAATGACAGTCATGCATCACTAAACAATGAAGATAATTCTAAGAAGTGCATTGTAAGGTGATTTTTGTCATTGTGGAATATCACACAGTGTACCTATGCAAGCCTGGATGATACAGCCTATCACACCCCTAGACTACATGCTCCGAGGCTAAGCCTATTGCTCCTAGCCTACGTATCTGTGCAGCATGTGATGGCACTGAATGGTGTGGGGAATTGTAACACAGTGTTGAATATTTGTGTATTTAGACATAGAAGAGGCACAGTAAAAATACGGCATAAAAGCTAAAAACTAGTATACCTGTATAGCATGGAGCTTGCAGGATTGGAAGTTGCTCTGGGTGAGTCAGAGAGTCGATGTTGAGTGAATGTGAAGGTCTAGGACATTACTAGACACTACTGCAGATGTTATAAATACTCTATACTTAGGCTATACTAAATTTATGACAACAAATTCTTTCTTCAATAATTAAACTTAGCTCACTATCACTTTTTTACTTTACACAATTTTACATTTTTAAAAATTTTTTGATTTTTGTAATGACACAGGTTAAAACACAAACACATTGTAGAGCTGTACAAAAACATTTCCTCGATATTCTTGGTCTAGAATCATTTTTCTTTTTTAATTTTTTTCCTTTTGTTTTGAAACAGGGTCTCGTGCTGTTGCCCAGGCTGGAGTTCAGTGGCACAATCTTGGCTTACTGCAACCTCTGCCTTCCCAGCGAAGGTGATCCTCCCACCTCAGCCTCATGAGTAGCTAGGACAATAGCTAGGATAATGTTTATATTTTTTGTAGAAGCAGAGTTTTGCCATGTGGCCCAGGCTGGTCTCAAATTCCTGGGCTCAAGAGATGTGCCCACCTCGACCTCCCAAAAGGCTGGGATTATAGGCATAAGGCACTGCGCCTGGCTATTTTTTACTTTTTAAAATTGTAATTTAAAACAAAAACACAAACATACTTAATAGCTTAGGCCTACACAGGGTCAGAATGATCAATATCAGTGTCTTCCAACATCACATCCTGCCCCATGGGAGAGTCTGCAGGGACAGTAACACACAGGATGCTGTCATCTATGATAACAATGTCTTTTTCTGGAATATTTCCTTAAGGGCCTGCCTGAGGTAGTTTTATAGTTAACTTAAAAAAAATAAGTAGAAAGGGTACACTCTAAAATAAAGGTTAAATAAACAGTTTCGTAAATACATAAACCAGTAACATAGTTGTTTATTATCAATATCATATACCTTATAAAATTGAATGTGTTATATTTCTAGATGTCTGGCAGCACAGTAGATTTGTTTATACCAGCCTCACGACAACACCAAACACGTGAGTAGCATTGCGCTATGATGTTATAAAGGCTCCAGTGTCACTAGGCTATAGGAATTTTTCAGCTCCATTGTAATCCTATGGGACCACAGTCTATAAGCAGTTCCTCATTGACCAAAACTTTGTTATGCAGTGAGTGACTTCATAATTCCTTATATGTATCGTTTGTCTTCCAGCCCCATGACTTTGAGCTTTTCTTTCCTTTGTCAGGAATGTTTTTTACTATTTCTCATTGAGCACCTACCTTACAAGCACATTTCTCAGAAAATTGTCCCAGATCCTTCTTGTATTCATTATCTTGTATGCTCTTCCATTTTAAAATTTTTATTATGTTTTTTAAAAATGTATCCCCTTCCTCCTTCCTCACTCTCTCTTCCTTTCTTGCTTTCTTTTACATTTCTCTTACCTCCACCCTTCTATGAGCTTTAAGCTTCTTGTTTCAGAAACAATGATACATCATTGTTTCCCCAAGAGATTGTTTGGAAACTTGAAGTCCACGCATAATGTGGAGATGTGTTAAAATATCACAATTGCTATTTTGGGAAATTTCTAGTAAAGTTCTCTTGGGTTGAACAACAGCAAATCAATCAACCAAAAAAATTTTTTTTTTGTAGTAAAATTTTTATTTGAACACTTGCATATAATTTCATTGTTTAATTTTACCCTCCAATATATTATAATTCAACTTTGTTCAAGGTCTATGCCACAAATAGAATGAGTATTGTAAAAACATAGTAACTATTTTTCTTGCTGAAAGAAACATATAAGCCTTCTTATTCTTAGTTTACAGGTAGCCCCCACTTCCTATAGTCTACTATTCCCACATTTAAAGCAGGAATCGAGTTTTTGAAGTTGGAAGAAAAGAGTATAGGAAGAAAAGTGAAGGAAAAGTGAAGACGGATTAAATAGGAGAGGGCAATCTCTGTGGTTTTTCTCTCCGGCTGGCTTGCTGTGGCCTACAAGCTGAAGTGCTTGTGCAGAAGCTTAATAAAGGCAGAGTGAGAGTTTCATTTCCCTAGTTATTGTTGGGATGACTTTGTTGGTTGTTGAGCTTGATCTGCCACTACCTAACAAGAATGTATCCTTATCCTGTTGCCATTTTGAATCTATGTTTGCTTGTCCAACACTGGCTTCCAGTTTAAAAGAACTGTGTCTACAAAGTTAACTCAACAAAACACATGCCATACTTATGACAGTGCATATGCTGTACTGAGAATGGTCAGGTGCTGTCACATTTTATAGAAAAGATGTTGTACTGACTGAGTTCAATACAAACAAATTTAACCTTTTATTTATAAGATATTCTTCAGGACAGCAGCAAACATATGTAATAAGCAAGAGATCATATGTGGATCATTTCACTTTTGATCCAGTTAAATATAAACAAAACGTAACTTTTTATCACAGAATAATTCATAGCTACCATTTGCTTTGTGTCTTCTAAATGCCAAGCCTAACAATAGATACCTTTGGCTAAATTAGTTCATTTTGTCCCTTTTACCAACCCCATGAAATATTCACATCTTCCTCATTTTATGTATGAGAAGACTGCAGCCCTGATCAGTAGAAGAATCTACCTTAGTACATTACAGTAGAAGAATCTACCTGAGTGCATTATTACCTTTAAAGTCTATAGGTTAAAATTGATTCTACCTATTTCCAAAGCTTGTGACTTTTAATCTTGGCAACCTCACTTCAGTAACCTACTATCAACAATAAGCTTCCACTGTTCCTCACTTCTCCTTTCTTTAAATAAAGGTTCCATCAGAGAAACACCTTGGAAGCTGAACACTTAAAAATTTATTATACTCTGAGCTAGTCCCAATGAATCAGAATGAGATCATCATGACTTTAGATGTTTTTTCTCAAAACTTACTAAAATATTACTTGTTGAAGGATAATATATTTTAGTTAAACAATTCCCACTTAATTCACATACTGTGAGTGTATATATGTTTACCTGCTGAATGCATTTTGTTTTTAGTTTGATCTTTTAGAATTCCTTTTGAAATGCTGAGGCTCTTTAGGCTGTTTCTCAGGCATTCCTGATCTTTCTGTGTCTTTCGTCGCCATCCAGTGGCAGCAGCCATATACTTCAGATGAGTAGCAGAAAAGAGAAACCCTCTACTTTCCAGGCTATGTTTTCTCATTCAAAAGTGAATGGTAGGTATATTAGTCCATTTGCACACTGCTATAAAGAAATACCAGAGGCTGGGCCATTTATAAAGGAAAGAAGTTTAATTGACTCACAGTTTTGCTTGGCTGGAGAGGCCTCAGGAAATGTTCAATCATGATGGGGGGTGAAAGGGAAGCAAGGACCTTCTTCACATGGCATCAGGAAAGAGAGAGAAGAGCAGGGGAGACAGCCACTTATAAAACCATCAGATCGCATGAGAACTCACTATCATGAGAAAAACATGGGAGAAATTGCCCCCATGATCCAATCACCACCCACCAGGTCCCTCCCTTGACCCATGGGGATTACAACTTGAGATGAGATTTAGATGGGACACAGATCTAAACCAAATCAGTACGTATTAATTTCGTGTACCTGATTTATGAAACTTTTAGCCTAAAATTAATTCAGTATTTTCCCTTTTACCAACCTTTTGAAATAGGTGTGTTTTTCTCATTTTATATGTGAGAAAACTGCAGCACAGATAAGTAAAAGAATCCACTCCAGTTCCTATAATTATTAAGTTTCAGGGTTAGGGGTTAAAATTAATTCTTCCAATTTCCAAGACAGATGCTTTTCGTAAGGAAAGCATCACACAGATAAAATAAGTAAAAGGTAATATGTCTTATGTTTCCTTCATTAAGAACAATGGGAGTTATTTTCCTAACATTCCGTTTGTGACACTGATTTTAAAAAATAAACTTGAATTATAAATATAATACAATTTGAAGATGCAATTTAAAGGTTAAATGAAATTACATGCAATTGGTGGAGTAAAACTTTTGTTGCCACTGAGTCCAATGAAGATACACCCATGTCCAGATATGACAAAAGACAGTTCTACCTAAATTTTAAAAAAAAGTTTTCATTTTTAATTAATTAATTTTAAGATGGAGTCTCACTCTGTCACTCAGGCTGGAATGCAGTGGCACAATCTTGGTTCACTGCAACCTCCTCCTCCTTGGTTCAAGTGAGTTAGGCATGCACCACCATGCCCAGTTAATTTTTGTATTTTATTTTATTTTATTTTACTTTTTAGTAGAGACAGAGTTTCACCTTGTTGGCCAGGCTGGTCTGGAACTCCTGACTTCAAGTAATCTACCTGCTACAGCCTCCCAAAGTGCTGGGATTATAGGCGTTAGCCCCCACACCCAGCTATTTTTATCACAAAGTATATAACCAACATTTTCCCCTTCAGAAAATCATTAAAATATTTGTGTTAAAAGTTCTGCTAAAGTCAATAATTAACACTTGAGTATATCAGTGATTAATGTGGTCAAATCAAATGCTAGCTTTCTCACATTTTTCTCAAATATTATTTCTTACCAATGAAGTGGGGTTTAGTATAAAGTTCCCCAAAAAGAATTTATAATAATAAAATGTAGTTAGATAATGTCTTCCCAGATGGACAAGTTGTAGTCTGCAGTGTGGATATCATTTTTAGGAAGAACTTTAAAGTAGAGGCATATTAGAAACTATGAGACATATTAAATCAGAAACAGATTAGAAACTCTGTGAACAGAGGTGAGGAACATGTCTTTCAATCCATAAATGTTTCTCCAGTGATTTGCGTTCTTCATCATTCTGTCTTAACAATGGTTTGAAGTTTTCAGTACACAAGTCTGGCACGTCTTTTGTTACATTTATACATAAGTGTTTCTGTCTTTTTTTTTTTTCTGAAGCTACTGCAAATAGTACAATTACTTTTATTTTAATTTCCAATTTTTCATTACTAGTATATAGGAATATGACTAATGTGTTTATATTGATCCTACAAAAATTGCTAAAGTTTCTAATTAGTTTTAATGTCTCCTTTTTAGATTCTATAGGATTTTCTATGTAGATAATCATGTTTTCTATAAATACAGTTTTGCATTTGCTGCCTACTCTGAATGCCATTTATTAATTTTTCTTGTTCTTTTGACCTCTCTAGAACATCATATAGATGTTGAATAGAGTGGTTAGAATTGACATTTTTGTCTGACTTTTGATTTTAAGGGGAAATCATTCTGTTTTTAATCTCTAGTTTCAATGCCATATATATAGTCTCATATGAACCTTTTATAAGATTCTTCATTTGCGTAGAGTTTTTATTATAAGTAGATGTGGGATTTTGTCAAATGCTTTCTCTGCATCTGAGGTGATCATATGTTTTTAAAATTTGTTAATATGATGAATTACATTGATTGGTGAATGAATAAACCAACTTTGCCTTCCTGGGATAAACACCACTTGATTTTGATGTCAACATTTAAAGAATATACTCAGTGCTAAAGAAAGTAGGGGGAGAAATATGTTCTCCAACCCTGCTGATTGGGATGTAAAGAGGCAAGACATTTTTGTAAGACAGTTTGCCTGTGTATCCAATGGTTTACACTTATTGGCATCATCTCATTCAGCAATTCTGTTTCAAGAAATTGTAAGGGAAAAAAAATCAACTGTGAATAAATATTTATAAACATGTATATTTATGTAAAATTATGAAAAACACAGGCATGCAATTTTTCAATAACAGAAGAGGGCTTAAATAAGTGACAGAGAAATGTTATTAACATTCTATCATTTTGTAATGATAAATTAAATGTAAATTAAATGACAGTACTTACGTTTAAAATCACAGGTATAATATGATCCCTTTATATAATAAACATGCATATATTTGTGCATAAAATAAACACTGAAGTACTTACCAGCTAATTTTAACCATTTTTATCTCCCGAGGGCAAGAGCTTTTTTTAAAGCTATAATTTCTAATTTGTACGTTTCAATTCTTTCCAATATATTCATGCCTTGATCTGCTTGGCCTGCGATAACAAAATGTCATTGACTGGGTGACTTAAAACAACAAATATTTATTTCTCACAGTTTTGGAGGCAGGAGACTGCAAGAACAAGGTGCTGTCACATTTAGTGTGTAGTGAGTAGTGAGGGCCTTCTTCCTGGTTTGCAGAAGCCTCCCTTCTTGCTGTATCCTAACATGGGCACAATAGATTGATGTCTCATTTCTTCCTCTTTTTATAAGGACATTAATCCCATCATGAGGAACCAACTCTCATGACCTAATCTAACCCTAAATACTTCCCCAAGTCCTCACCTTTAAGTCCATCAATTTTGGGATTAGGACTTCAACATATGATTATTGAGGAGACATAAACATTCAATCTGCAGCAGTATATTGTTTTGCATTAGGAAAAAAATAATAAACCAAAAATACATTTTTTCAGTGTAGCTAATTTGGATCAATTCATCTGCCATTTTGGTGACTGTTTTGCAGCATAATCCTTGATGGGGAATCCAGAATTATCCTACTTTATTTCATATTATTTTGCTACTTGTTAAACAGTGATATACATACTGTTATTCAAAATATATCATTTTTGAGGTCTTTCTGGTTTGTTTTGAGACCGAGTTTTGCTCTGTTGCCAGGCTGGAGTGCAGTGGCGTGATCTTGGCTCACTGCAACCTCTGCCTCATGGGTTCAAGCGATTCTCCTGCCTAAGCCTCCCGAGTAGCTGGGACTACAGGTTCACGCCACCATGCCCAGCTAATTTTTGTATTTTTAGTAGAGACGGAGTTTCAACCATCTTGGCCAGGCTGGTCTTGAACTCCTGACCATGTGATCTGCCCACCTCGGCTTCCCAAAGTGCTGGGATTACAGGTGTGAGCAACTGCACACAGCTTTTCTGGGTTTTTAAAATTTGTCATAACTGGGAGAAGAAAATTCCTGAGAAAATGTTATTGAAGATCAAGAAATTGTGAAGTGTGTAGGTAGAGGTGGCTGGGCCTTGTTTGTTACATTTCAGAATATTGGACCCGTGGTAACAAATATTCAAAACAATACATTTGGGGGGAATAAAGGGAAACTTTGTATTACATGGTGTATTGTTAAATTTTAAATATTAATAGGTTTTATTCTATGATATAGGGCATGTTGAAATCTTACTTTTAGGCAGGGCATGGTGGCTCATATCTGTAATCCTAGCACTTCAGGAGGCTGAGGTGGACAGATCACCTAAGGTCAGGAGTTCATGACCAGCCTGGCCAACATGGCAATCCTGTCTCTACTAAAAATACAAAATAGGCAGGCATGGTGGTGTGGCCTGTAGTCTCAGCTATTTGGAAGGCTGAGGCAAGAGAATTGCTTGAACCCAGGAGGTGGAGGTTGCAGTGAGCCAAGATTGTACGACTGCACTCCAGCCCCGGTGACAGAGCTGGATTTCATCTCAAAAAAAACAACCAGAAATCTTACTTTTAAGGAAATTTACAGATAGTTTATAAAGATTAAGAAGAAAAGTTAATATGTTTAAGAGTCCTTTAATGCTTCCTAATTTATCAAACCAGAACTGTATATTTATTCAAAATGCCCTTTGGTAACATAAAAAATAATATTGGTCTGGCTACTCAATAGGTCTGATCTTAAATGGTGTTGATAATATATCAAGGTGAGATAGAAAATGAAAACAGTTTTTTCAGATAATTGGGATTAAAAACATAGTTATTTAGCATTAATTTTTTTTCACTATGAGAATTTTGGAAAGGAATAAAATCTTTTTTTCACCTGCTAAACTTAGCTTTATGCCTTAAGAAATAAAGAAAACACTAGCAAAACATCAGGGTAAAATACATGCTGACTTTCTAGTATGCAAACAATGTAAAGGGCTTTAAATTTTTTATAAAAATTGTGTGTACCTGTTTTAGTTCATTTATATTGCTATAATAATACTTGAGACTGGGTAATCCATAAACAAAAGAAGTGTGTTTGGCTCACTATCCTCTAGGCTGGGAAGTTAAAGCTTGAGCGACGGCATCTGGTAGCTTCTGGTAAGGGCCTCATGCTGAGTCAAACTGCAGCGGAGAACTAGAAGTGGAGCTAGATCCTTTCAAAAAAGGACAAAACACACAAGAGGCAACTTCACTTTATAACAACTTATTTTTGGGGAACTAATTTATTCCTGCTAGAATTAAGCCAGTTTCCAGAAAAAGATATTAATTCCTCTTAAAGACTTAATCACTTCTTAAAGGCACCACCTCCCAACATTGCCACATTAGGGGCCAAGCCCCAGAGTGAGTTGTGGTGAGGACATATTCAAACCATAGCAGTAACATGAGACAAGATTATTCAGTCAGTGTTTTTGAGATAATCGTACCTTGTCGCCCAGGCTGGAGTGCAGTGGTACAATCTCTGCTCACTACAACCTCCACCTTCCAGGTTCCAGCAATTCTGATGCCTTATTGAGGCACCACTATGCCCTATATATATATATTTTTTTAGTAGAGACTGGGTTTCACCATGTTTGCCAGGCTGGTCGCGAACTCCTGACCTCAGGTGATCTGCCTCAGCCTCCTAAAGTGCTGAGATTACAGGCGTCAGCCACCATGCCCAGCCCAAAGTCAGTATACTTTTATTAAAAGAACTTTATCTATTGTGATTCTTTCCACTTACTGTCAAGGTCACCTTAGTTCCTCAAAAGCTTGAGTCATGATTTATCTTCAAGATAGCCTGCAATTCTTTTATTTGGTCTTCTTTGATCTCCATTTGAATATGGACATATTGATTACAACTTTAAAAGTTCCCCACCTAGACATCTTTGGTATCCATTTTTTTTTCATGAGATTTATTTTAGTGTCAGAGTAGCTAGATCTAGCTAGTTCTTGATTTCAGGAACGCTAAGACTTTTAAGACTCTTAAGAGTCACCTTAAAGTGAATGACTTCCAGTCATATTTATTTCTATGGTGTCATACTCAAGAACAGGATGGATCTGTCAGATGTGCCAATACCTAACTTAAAAATAAAAATTATTAGGTTGTTTGTGCTTCTAGCAACTCTATGTTGTAGCTCCTTTGCATAGATCTAACAAAGAGCTCTGTGAATAAAGCAAAACCACACAGTTACTCTATATGTGTTTCCCGTGATGGACATTTAAAATGATTTATTTATTCATCTGTTTTAACTGAGAAGTAAAAATTGTATAAATTTATGGTATACATCATGATGTTTTGATATATGTCTACAATGTGGAATGTCTAAACCAAGATATTTAAAATATGCATTACCTAAAATACTTATTGTTTTCATCATAAGAACACTTAAAGTCTACTCTGTTAGCAATTGTCGAGAATACAACATATTGTGATTTTATTTTCTTTTTATTGTGAAGGAGTTTCACTTTGTCCCCCAGGCTGGAGTGCAGAGGCACCATCTGGGCTCATTGCAACCTCCACTTTACAGGTTCAAGATACTCCTCTGCCTCAGCCTCTGAAGTAGCTGGGGTTACAGGTGCATGTCACCACAACTGGCTAATTTTTGTACTTTTAGTAGAGACGGGGTTTCACCATGTTGGCCAGGCTGGTCTTGAACTCCTGACATTAAGTGATCCATCCATCTCGGCCTCCCAAATCACGCTGGGATTCCAGGCATGAGCCACAGCCGCACCTTGCCAGATATTGTTTGTTATTAACTATAGTCATGATGATTACAATAGACATCTTGAACTTATTCTAACTGAAATTTTGTGTCTTCTGACCAAATATTTCCTCAATCCCCAACCTCTAGCTTCTGGTAACTACCAATTTACTCCTTGTTTCTATAAGCCTGTCTTTTTCATGCCCCACATGGATTATGGAGTGTTCCTGTTCTTGTGCCTGGCTTATTTCACTTAACATAATGACCTCTGGGTTCATTCATGTTGTTGAAAATGACAGGATTTACTTCTTTTTAAAGACTAAGTAGTATTCCATTGTGTATATATGCTATATTTGCCTTTATTCATGTATCCATTACTGGATATTTGTGTTGATTTCATATCTTGGCCATTATAAACAGTGCTTCAATGAACATAAGAGTGTAGATATCTCCTTGACATACAGATTTAATATTTTGGGGATATATGCCAGGACTGGGATTGCTGGATCATATGGTAGTTCTATATTTGATTTTTGAGGAACTTCCATATAGTTTGACCTAATGACCATACTAATTTGCATTCCCACTTGCAATGCTCAATGCTTTCCTTTCTTCACATCCTTTATGAAAGCCAACATTTAGCTTTCATATTTTTTATAGCAGCCATTTTAACAGGTGTGAGGTGATATTTCATTGTGGTTTAACTTTCATTTCTCAGATTATTAGTTATGTTAAATATTTCTTTATATACCTGTTGGCTATTTGTATGTCTTCTTTTGGGAAATAGCTATTCTGGTTATTTGCCCAAGGCATAAACTCTTAATACTTTGTCTCAGAGCAGTATTTTAGATGTAAGTTAGTGATTATTTTCTTGCATATTCAACTTATTCATTCATTTGCTTATCATTAGCTCTTACATGCAGACATTTATTCATGCAGACATGTTTATTCTTCTAGTACATGGTACACCTTCTTCTGGTTGCTGAAGATACAGCTTTGAACAAAACGAATAATGCTCCTACTCTGATGAGCTATATTCTAGCTTATATTAGTGGTATAATGTTAGTGATGATTTCTACGGTGTAAAGCAGGGCATTAAATTTTCTATGATAGGTTCAGAGCATTTATTATTTTGTTGATAATCACATAAAAAGCATCTGATACAGTCTGATAAACCAAAAACTTGTAATTACTTCTCCCCAAACTAAATATTTAATGTATATCATAAATGTAGTAGAATAACATTTTTGTGGTAGCAAGCTGGTTTTTGGATTCTTGAAATACAAATATGTGTTAGTGTATTCTAAGTAGCTATTCATTTCTTTTTTATGCATTTCCTGTGATGAATGGTTGTGCTAACAACATAATCTGAAATAACTTTGTCTGAAATGCTGGTATCCTCCATACCCATGTTTCTTCTCGGTTTTTGGTGCTTACATGACCTCAAAAAACGTTGTGTGAATGAAAGTGCCTTTGATAAATTTTAGAGAGGATTGACACTCCTTTAGCCAGACTTTTAGCAGAGACCAGATTATTGTTTTCTGTCCTCACAGTGTCAAACACAAGGTACTCACTTGTTGGCTGATCTCAAAATTAAAAGCCACGAGACACAGAACAAACGTGGTTCACAGAGACAAGGGTCTCAATATTCATAATACTTTCATTTCTCTCTAACGCTAAAACTGGCGGAACAAAGGGAAGAGATAGCACTAGCAGAGCCAAGGGATCTTCTGAGGAACCTGGGCTCATATTAGGCACTGCCAGGTGGAAGTCAGGAAGGAATGCTGAGCAAGAGCCAATGTTATTGGAACTGGAACTATGGAGAAGGCACAGGCACTACCCAGATGCCTCCTGGGAAATGAGAAAAATAGAATTATCCTGGCTTCTCACATGCTGTAGCACTCTAATATCCTCTCAGAGTCTCTCATTGGTTACACCTACCTAGAAGCCAGCTTGCAAGAAAGGCTAGGAAATGTTGCTTGCAGGGTGGAAATGCAAGGATTAGATCTGAGATCTGGGCAGTAAAGGACTAGTTTGACCCAACTGTATTGTAGCTAAGCTTCCATTCTCATATTTCTGCTCATATTTAATTGCTCTACATCAACAGTTGTATGAGGCAATTCTCTATTGTACAATTGAAAATACTCTCTTTCTTCCGCTACCAAACAAGAAAGGTCCAACACTCTATCAGCCCCCATATACATCTCAAAGTCCAGCATCTCTCTCTCCAGATGGTTTAGCAGATCTGAATGTGGTTACTCAGGACTGGCAACTTACAAACTAAATCTTAAAATAGGGTGATAGAAAATAGAAGAATGTCAAAGGGAAAAATAAATAATCGGTTAAAATATGTATGTATATTCATAATGTGGCTTGTTTCTAATAATCCTTGTTTGTATAATTGGTTAAAGGTCATATTAACTATCACTTTCTTCTTTCATAACCAATTCCATGCTTTCAGACAGAATCTCAGAGAGTGAAAATTATTGCTTGGTTAGAAAATTCAACCTTTATTCTTGAAGATTTCCCAGTGTTCCTGGCTTTGTTGAATTGCTTTAGTCTGTCATTACCTTTTACTTTTGAACATGGATGTAATCAGAGGTGTCCCTGTGAAACTCCTGGTTACAGAAACAGTCTTTCCTGACTTCACTGTGTAGCAGCAACTCAGTCATTTCTTGATAACCAGGATCAACCAACCCATCTAGTATAGTAACACATGTTAACTATGACTATTGGTTTAGTTACATAGGAGGAAGACAAAATAGCAAACTGATAGTCTCGACTTGCAACTAATTAAAAGCTTCGTGTCTTCTGGTGGTAGCATTTCTCCCATAGGAATTTAGAACACCTACACCAGAAGAGCCCCTGATTATATGATTACAATGCACAACTTCTGCTGATGGGGCATTAATTTTAATAGAGTGACCACTCTGACTTATACCCTTTTGTTCCAAGACCCATGAATTTTGACTATGAGTGAAATAGTATCATTTATTGATGGCTCATTCAAAGTATTTCTCTTCTCTATGATCACATCTTGGCCTAGCAGGGTATTTTTTCTAACCTGGAGCCACAGCTGTGTCTTCAATAGCTATTCCATTGTAAGGTTAGGTCAGCTGTTTCTAAGTGAGAGTTCGTAGTAAAACCAGTACATTCCATGGGCATGAGTTTTTCTTCATGTCTTTGGCTTTGAATGAATTCATTGATCAAAAGCAATTCTGCATAAAATGAATGTGGTTGCTGCATTTTATACAGCATGTGGTTGCAGTTGCATTTTATGCAGCACATGGTGGCTGCCTGAGTCTCTCTGAATACAACTATACTGAGGACTCTAGTGTGAACAGATGACCCTCAACAGTAGTGGGATCCAGAAGAGCTTTGAGGGAAAGTCCATCTTTTTGAGGCCATTCATATCAAACCCTTCAAGTAGTTCCATTGAAACCCCTCCCACAAGGCTAATGATAAAGAGATGTATTAGTCTGTTCTCATTCTGCTGATAAAGACATACACAAGACTAGGTAATTTATAAAGGAAAGAGATTTAATTGACTCACAGTTCCTCAGAGTGGGAGAAGCCTGAGGAAACTTATAATCGTGGCAGAAGGGGAGGCAAGCATGTCCTTCTTCACATGGCAGCAGCAAGGAGAAGTGCGGAGGAGCTGCCCTTTATAAAATCATCAAATCTTGTGAGACTTAGTCACTATCACAAGAGCATCATGGGAAAAGCCAGCCCCCATGATTCAATTGCTGTCCATTCCGGATCCCTTGCACGACACTTGGAGGTTATGGGGACAACAATTCAAGATGATATTTGGGTGGGGACACAGCCAAAACATATCAGGAGATAACATTCAACCAGCAACACATAGCACTCTCCAAAGAAACCTTTCTTCTCAAATCTTTTGTCAGTCTTTCACATTCTGGAAATCTTTTATAACCTCTGCACAGTGTGAGGGGTTCCAGAATCCCTTCTAGTAAAGCACAGCACACTTAAATTTGCTGAGCATCTGTTATCTGCTTGTATTAGTTCCTTTTCACACTGCTATAAAGAAACTACCCGAGACTGTGTAATTTATAAAGAAAGGCTCAATTGACTCACAGTTCCTCATGCCTGTGGAGGCCTCAGGAAACTTACAATCATGGTGGAAGGCAAAGGAGAAACAGGCACCTTCTCCACAGGGCAATGGGACAGAATGAATGCAAGCAGGGGAAATATCAGATACTTACAAAACCATCAGATTTTGTGAGACTCACTATCATGAGATTAGCATGGGGGAAACTACCCCCATGGTCCAATTGCTTCGACCTGGTCCCTCCCTCAACATGTGGGGATTACAATTCAAGATGAGATCTGGGTGGTGACATAGAGCCCAACCATATCACCCCTCTTGTGAGGGTTTGAGACTTTCTGCTAAAAATTTTGCATTTAGATCTGGTACCTTAATTTGGAATGTAGTATCTACTGTATTTCAGAGTTGAGTGAAAATTCCACTATATAAAATTATGAGTAATGTAATAATGCTTCAGCATTATTCCTCTGTTTCATTTTCTGCTTTCTGATCCATTTTCCTCAAGAATAATTTCCCTAAAGTGTCAATGTCTTCTTCAAGACTTATTTAATTCCAACTCTCTAAAGTTGAACTAAGGACTTTTTTCCTTAGACCTGAGAGACAGTAGAGGTCTCATTTCCAGAGTTAGAAATTATAAGTTCCTGATCCCGAACTGTAATAAACCTATTCTTTTTGTTTTGAACGAGCCTTCCCTACTCTCCACAGACGTACCCAATTGGCCCTCTGTGCCTTTGCTGTCAGCAGATACCATCTCAGTCTGTCACACGATTCTAACACCTCTAAACCTCCAAAAGGGACAGGCTGTGGAGCACCACATTCCAGGAAGCTTTCTTCTTCTGGGTATTGGCTAGGGCTCTCTACAGATGTCTTCGGATTTTCCTAAAGATCGTACATGTCTGGACGCTAAGGAATTTTAGAAGACATAGCTCTTGTTAATTTTGGAAAATATCCTGTTCTATCAATTTGCTAGTAAGTAAGTGACTACTTGCTAAAATAAATATTTAAACAGCTACCGTAAATTGGGTCTAGCATCTAGCAAGTGAGTCTTCTCTTTAGCTATAAACTCTGATTCAAGGACAAATCCTGAGTCTGCTCAAACAGTGCAGTAGGCCACTTTTAAACGGCAGTTTTTAACATACTCATTGTGATTATTAGTTTTTAGGTGTGTCTTTCCCATTATCCAGTGAAATAATTAGGGTAAGTAGTTTGCATTATTCATCTTTGTGTTCTAGAACCTAATTTAAAGGTCAGTTACTGAATACAGAGTAAATTAATTACAGAATGCATGTAAGCATAAAGGAAGGAAGGGAGGAAGGACAAAAAGGGAAGGAAGGAAAGAAGGAAGGAAGGAAGGTAGGAAGGTAGGTTAATTTTACTTACTGAAGAAATTTGACAAGATCAAAAGTCACTGTCTATGGATGAACTACTAAGGTTCATCTAAAATGTCTGCTAAGATTAAATTAAAATAAGAAATTTATAAAAGTTCTGACACTGTATGGATATATATATATATATATAGTGGTGTTTTTATTATTACAAAACAATGAATACTTATTGAATGGAAGTTTAGCTCAGGCATTAACTATTGATACATTCTTGAAATTTAGGGAACATATTTCTTTTAAAAAGTGTATATGTGTCTGTCATTTTTATTTTTTATTTTTATTAATTTCAAATAAGCCATGCACTTAAAAAAAGTGAAATAGCATTAAAGGGTTTGCCATGGAAAGCAACAATTCCCCTGGCTTACCTAAGCCTAACCCAAGACGCAACAAACAGTAGCTTTATGTTTCAGGATCATTTTGTCATACCTTCGTATTATTAAATAAATATTTGTATTGCTATTTCTTGGTATATCTATTTTAGCCATAATTTGTTGATTGCTTTTGGATGGATGCCAAAGAAAAATACTTACCTCCTTAGATTCCCTTCTTACCTTTGCATGTTTGATTATAATATGTTGAGTTCTTTTAGGGTATCTTAGTTGCTTCAGTTGCTTTCAGTAAAATATTTACTTACACCTTTATTTTCTGGCTTGTCTACCATGGGTCACAGCTTGCAAGTATACTTGGTGATAGAGGTGCTAATGCTGCCCTTCCCTCCCCTGCCCCTGCAACCTGCCTGCTGAACACTCACTCCTCCTTGGCTGTGACCCAATCCATGAGCATTCCGGGCTTCCTCTACCTGCTTGACTGGGCACCACTGTTCCACATGCTGTATTTATGAAAGCTGTTACAGTTTTCTCTTTCCTATTAGTGCATTTCTTATCTCTGTATTTTAGTTTAAAACATAATGATTTCTTTACTTCCATAGTAAAAACGTACGAGAAGAAGTAAATGTCTTCCTTTGACTAGATTAAACCAGAGCTGCTTTTGTTTCTTTTGGCTTTTATTCAATATTTATTGGTTTGCTTTAGGTTTGTTCTTTTTTCTGCTTTATTTGAATGGTAGAGTTTGACTTGATAGTTTCTGCCCAGGGCAAGAAGGCTTAAGTTCTTCTTTTCCTTCTTCCAAGGATAAGAAGGACTTAATTTTTTTTTTCAAGGGCATATCTAGTTTTAAAATTAGTATTTGTCCTTTGTAACTGTTACCTGTGCTTGGAAGTTTTAATTTCATCTCATATATTATAGTACTACTCTACTTTATCTAATATGTCGAGCTATACTATTTAACAATAGTTATAATTTCTTACCTCTATAAAATATTTTATGCCACAGAGTCACATAAATTATCTCACTTTTAAAAAACTCATTTTGATATTTGCCTAAAGAAAAACTTCATACTAATCTTTCCCTCCCAAAATCAGCTTAGGTATAGAAATATTAATGACTTCCAGAATCCTCATTTTTAGATTACTTCTCCTTCCTATGTACTGTCATTTTAATATATCATTTAGAGAGTACTACTTTAATTATAGCATTGTGGCAAATACTGTGTTGTTAAAGTTTACAGACATTGTTGCTACAAAAAGTAGTGGCATTTTTGTTGATGTTGCAAAATTTACCTTTAGCAATTCTAAGACAAAAATAAAAAAAATTAAGATAGAGAACATACCTCCCTCCCTCATAGTCTACATTAATAACCAAATGAAATTACAATTCTGAATTTTTATTTTCCAAATGAATCATCTAAGGTTATTTTGACTAATCCTTGATCTTTAGGAATTTCTTAACTAAGACAGATAATGTTGATTTGGCCAAGATACTTAGTCAAAATACATTTAACATATTTAATATCTAATTTAGACATGAGAAAGCAGATTCTTGAAAGATGAAATTAAGAGCTTCCATCTGCCTCTACGATCAGAGTCAATGGTTTGAATGACTGTCATCCACATTTGATGTAGACGGAGTGCTTCTTCTGCAAGGTGAGCATCCTGAAACACGAGGAAAACTGTGACGGGGAGGCAGAGCAGGTGTCATGCTGACAGCTGAGATGCTCGTGATACCTTGGCTGGCCCTGTGGTCTTGTTATTCGGTTGTGCTGACATCAAAAGAGCACTCGTGAGATTCATCAGATTGACAGTGTGGTTGACACATAGCTACAGCTTTTGTAAATATTTATATTAGGCCTCAAGGAAAAGGATAAGTAAGTGCACATTGTTCTGTGCAGAGTAAATAGGAAGGTACAGTTTAGGGAGATTATCTTGCTTTTCTAAGTAACTGACATAGGATTTGTGTGAAAAGAGTGGTTGCGAAAGTGTAGGAAAATCTGAGAGCACGCTGAACAAATTTGCCCAGGAATGGAAAGATGTAGTTTTAGCACCTTAACATTTTACTTTACATATGCATTCCATGTAAAAATTTCCAGTGTTTTTTGTTCAAATTTTAATTTAAGTTCTGGGGTACATGTGCAGAAAGTGCAGGTTTGTTACATAGGTAAACATTTGCCATGTGGTTTGCTGCTCAGACCAACCCATCCCCTAGGTATTAAGCCCAATATCTATTAGCTAATTCTTGTTGATGCTCTCCCGTTTGCTCCCTCTCCCCAACAGGCCACAGTGTATGTTGTTCCCCATCATGTGTCCATGTGTTCTCGTCATTCAGCTCCTGCTTATAAATGAGAACATTTGGTGTTTGGTTTCGTGTTCTCCCATTAGTTTGCTGAGGATAACGGCTTCTGGCTTCATCCATGTCTCTGCAAAGGACATTATCTTGTTCCCGTTTTTGGCTTCATAGTATTCCATGGTGTATATGTACCACATTGTCTTTATCCAGTCCATCATTGATGGCCATTTAGGTTGATTCCATGTCTTTGCAATTTTGAATAGTGCTACAATGAACATACAGGTACATGTATTTTTATAATAGAATAATTTATATTCCTTTGGGTACATACCCAGTAATGGTAATATACCCAAAGAGATACCTTTTGACCCAAATTGCTGGGTCAAATGGTATTTCTGCCTCTAGATCTTTTTGAAATTGACACACTGTCTTCCATAATGATTGAACTAATTTATACTCCCACCAACAGTGTGAAAGTGTTCCTTTTTCTCTGCCACCTCACCAGAATCTGTTGTTTCTGGATTTTTAAATACACGGCATTCTGACTGGCATAAGATGGTATCTCATTGTGGTTTTGTTTTGCATTTCTCTAATTATCAGTGATGAAATTTTTTTCATATGTTTAATGGCCACATGAATGTCTTCTTTTGAGAAGTGTCACATACACTTATATGTTCATTATCATATTATTCACAATAGCAAAGACATGGAAACAACCTAGGTGTTCATCAGAAGTGGACTGGATAAAGAAAATGTGACACATATGCACCATGACATACTATGCAGCCATAAAAAGGATGACATCATGTCCTTTCCAGCAACATGGTTGCAGCTGGTAGATATTATGCTAAACAAATTAAGGCAAGAACAGAAAACCAAATATTGCATGTTCTCACTTATGAGTGGGAGCTAAACATTGAGTACTAGTGGACATAAAGATGGGAACAACAGGTACTAGGAATTACTAGAAGGAGATGGGAGGAAGGAGGGCAAGGGTTGAAAAACTCACTGTTGAGTACTATGTTCATTACTTGGGCAATGGGATCAATCATACCTCAAACCTCAGCATCACACAATACACCCATGTAACAAACTTGTACATGAATTCCCTGATTCTAAATTAAACATGAGATTATTTTTTTTTAAGAAAAATTTCAAAATGTATTTACCTCTAAATGCATATGGTTTCTTGTTTATGTTTCCTTCCCCCTAGACTATAAAATGTTTTATAGCAGGATCTATAGTAATTAAGGCCTGAACATATCATAGAATCTATACTAATTGTGATACTTTCTATACTCAATCTATATACAGGATAGGATGTAGTCTAGTGTTTTGAACATTACAGATTCGCCAACATTATTTGTTGAATACATTTGTTAAAGAGAATAGGTTGTTTGCAATACATTCTAGGTAACATGATTACAGTTTGAGGACAAACTCAATTCTTTTATTTTTCAGACAGTGTTCTACTAAATACCAAACACAAAAATGAACACTATTGCTACCATAAAGGTTGACAACTTTTATTAATATTTAAGAATTTGTTTTTAATGATTCAAAGAACTATAGAAATGTTAATATTGTAAACGCAACTTCCTCACTCATATTTTTCATTAGTATTAAAATGAAAGCATTAACCCTTTAAAAAATTTTAAAGTTTTTAAAATTTCTTTTATATCTAAATAATTAAGATCTGTTCACAATTTTCTAAACTTAATTTATTAAATAACAAAGTCATATCTTTGAAATTCAAGAAAATTGACATTTTAAGCTCTGATTTATGATTTTCTTGCAGTGTTAGTAATCTATTTTTATATTGATGAAATTTAATAAATTTCAATAAGAAATTTATTCAGATACTTGTATCTTGATTTTATATATAGAAAAATAAAGATACAATTTTTGTACTTGAAAGTGAAAAATATTCCTTTGGATTAATGAGTTATGAGATCAGTTCACTTAAATAGCTGTTTAAATGTCACTCTCACCTAGTTTTCCTATTGCGTATTTCCACATAAAGAAACATGCATCAAAATCTTAAAGGCCAAGAGTCTAAAACAGCAAACATATGTCATTCAAATTCATGATACACTACTGAGACCCAGGGAAAGAAATCTGTAGGAATCCTATGGATGATTTCCTCCTACCCTTCTTTATCAACTCACAACAATTCATTTTCCTCTTATAATACCTTCACTGTTTATGTTTTTGATCCTCTAATCACTCATATGGCTATTTTTGTGCAGAGTACATAATATGCTTAATCTCTTTTGTTAATCAATATTTTTTAAAATACCTGTTAGATGTGGGATTTATTTTAAAAGCAGATAGTGCAATTTTTCACCTTCATATATTTAGAAATGTTTTAATAGTATTTATTTCTAAAGGTTTGCATACACTTGGCATTTTTTTGGACATGTTAAGTCTAGAACCACGTTTCTATTTAATCTTTGCAACTTTATGTGTAGTATATATACTTCACACATTTCAAAGTTGTTCTCTCATCTGTCTCCATAGAGTCTTTATAAGATAAATAGCTGGTGTATCTTGAGCTCCTAGCTATAATGCTAAATTATGTTTCTTTTAATATTTTAAAGTCACATTAACTTTTTATCTTGTTACATATTTATTATTCAAGGCTTAGACAATCTACATACTTGTTAAGTTTTAGTCTGGACACCAATTTTTCTGCCCCTTTCTCTTAGCTTTGAAATTCTCTTAAGTAGAAATAATGTGGGAAGATTTTTATAGCTTAGTCATTACATAACTAATATCAAGACCATTAATAGTAAGAAAGCATTTGTTTAATCTCATCACCACTCTCTTTATGGTTTTATCTAAATCCAGACCAGATGTTGAACAGAACTAACTCCCTGTCACATCCATACTGTGTGTGTGTGTGTGTGTGTGTGTGTGTCTGTGTGTGTCTGTGTGTCTGTGTGTGTGTGTATTTTCTTCAGAAATCAGACTGATCTGTCTAATTTCGTTTTCTGAAACCTCAGCATTCTGACATGGTGAACACATTTCAGAATTTACAATTATTTATTGGCCTGAATAAGATCAAATTTTATACAGCTTTCATAATTTTCCTTGGCACAGTACTTCCTTGTGTTCCTTAAACATGTTGTTCTCCTCTGAAAACAGTTTCTGGCCATGTCAAAGAAATACATGTTTGAAATTATGGATTGGACCATGTAGCTGATGATAAAATCAAATTGATAGTTCACCAACAATAGAAACACAAGTAAAGTTGTTAATTGCTATATATCTTCATGTCACAATTTTGAAAAGCTACATAGTTATGTCTTGACAGTTGAAATATTCCTAATAACCAACATTTATTGAATGCTTCTTATGTACTCGGCATTGTGGTAACATTTTGTGGAAGAGACTATTATTATTATTACTGTTTGCTATTGCTAAGGTGATGTAGGCAAAGTCACATACCAAATAGTTTGTTGAACCGGGATTTGAATTCAAGCAGTTCCACCCCAGTGTCCACATTCCGAGTCCCAGCATACCATAGTGCCACAGGGAGGCGACAGCTGTCTGTGGCTGGGAACGTCATCATACCACGTTCTTAAACAAGAAGATTATTTTCTTTGTTGCATTTTCTGCCTTGAATTTACAGGCATGGTTAAAGCAGGTGTCTTTATGTACTAAACATATAAGCATTCAATCACAGAACTATTTATTTGTATATTTACATGTCAGATCTTACAGAGCAATATATAAGTTATCAAAGACAGAGCAGGTAGTACTGAGTATTAGAATAATGTCAAAAGAAAGAACCTTGGATTTGCAATCAAAAGACATGGACTCAGTCTGTCTGTTCTACTTGAGAAGGAAATGTTTTAAATAAGTTACCTGAGCATCACTCATTCTCAGCATTCTCATTCATAAAAAGAAGATAATAATATTAATACTAATACTTTTCTCTGACTAGATTGTTATAAAGATTAAGAGGACTAATTAACACAAAAGTAAGAATAACGAATATAGTAGAAAATAAATAGATGATAGTGTTTTTTGCTTCCTTCTTACCAAGCAGATGTTTTTAAAATAGTCTAAATTATCTGTTTCAAGTACCCAGAACTCAAATTATTTGATGATGGGTTGCTTGACTTTTAGTAATCATAATGAAAACTAAAAATCATCATTAACTAAATGATTATATCATTTTATATTATTGGTGAGTCATCATCTTAGTACTGTAAGTATTGAGATGTTAATTTAAATGATTTGCCCTGTTCATAAAATTTCTAAAATGAAGATGGTTTAAAAAGTGATTTTCAGTCTGATCTCTCTTTTATGTGGTGACTCTTTGGAAATACGGGGGTCAGGGAGCTGCTTGAGGAGACAGTCTGTCCTTTATAGGAGCTCAAGTGCTGAGTCATGAGCTCCGTTGTCCAGTCAGAGCTGCTGGGCAGGTACGTTTAGGTCTGTTGCAGCAGAACTCATATACCCCTTTTTTTTCCCCCAAGTGTTCTGTCTCAGGGAGTTAGGGCTTTATTTATGAGTTTCCGGTGTGCTGCTGCCTTTTTTTTTTTTTCTTTTCAGGGCTGCCCTGCCCAGCAAGGAGGCAGCCCAGTCCCTGTCTGCCTGCAGAGGCTTTGCTGAGCTGCTGTG